>CM067295.1:0-7500 GCA_033220335.2 Troides aeacus | reverse complement strand
GGTTAGGTTAGGTTAGGTTAGGTTAGGTTAGGTTAGGTTAGGTTAGGTTAGGTTAGGTTAGGTTAGGTTAGGTTAGGTTAGGTTAGGTTAGGTTAGGTTAGGTTAGGTTAGGTTAGGTTAGGTTAGGTTAGGTTAGGTTAGGTTAGGTTAGGTTAGGTTAGGTTAGGTTAGGTTAGGTTAGGTTAGGTTAGGTTAGGTTAGGTTAGGTTAGGTTAGGTTAGGTTAGGTTAGGTTAGGTTAGGTTAGGTTAGGTTAGGTTAGGTTAGGTTAGGTTAGGTTAGGTTAGGTTAGGTTAGGTTAGGTTAGGTTAGGTTAGGTTAGGTTAGGTTAGGTTAGGTTAGGTTAGGTTAGGTTAGGTTAGGTTAGGTTAGGTTAGGTTAGGTTAGGTTAGGTTAGGTTAGGTTAGGTTAGGTTAGGTTAGGTTAGGTTAGGTTAGGTTAGGTTAGGTTAGGTTAGGTTAGGTTAGGTTAGGTTAGGTTAGGTTAGGTTAGGTTAGGTTAGGTTAGGTTAGGTTAGGTTAGGTTAGGTTAGGTTAGGTTAGGTTAGGTTAGGTTAGGTTAGGTTAGGTTAGGTTAGGTTAGGTTAGGTTAGGTTAGGTTAGGTTAGGTTAGGTTAGGTTAGGTTAGGTTAGGTTAGGTTAGGTTAGGTTAGGTTAGGTTAGGTTAGGTTAGGTTAGGTTAGGTTAGGTTAGGTTAGGTTAGGTTAGGTTAGGTTAGGTTAGGTTAGGTTAGGTTAGGTTAGGTTAGGTTAGGTTAGGTTAGGTTAGGTTAGGTTAGGTTAGGTTAGGTTAGGTTAGGTTAGGTTAGGTTAGGTTAGGTTAGGTTAGGTTAGGTTAGGTTAGGTTAGGTTAGGTTAGGTTAGGTTAGGTTAGGTTAGGTTAGGTTAGGTTAGGTTAGGTTAGGTTAGGTTAGGTTAGGTTAGGTTAGGTTAGGTTAGGTTAGGTTAGGTTAGGTTAGGTTAGGTTAGGTTAGGTTAGGTTAGGTTAGGTTAGGTTAGGTTAGGTTAGGTTAGGTTAGGTTAGGTTAGGTTAGGTTAGGTTAGGTTAGGTTAGGTTAGGTTAGGTTAGGTTAGGTTAGGTTAGGTTAGGTTAGGTTAGGTTAGGTTAGGTTAGGTTAGGTTAGGTTAGGTTAGGTTAGGTTAGGTTAGGTTAGGTTAGGTTAGGTTAGGTTAGGTTAGGTTAGGTTAGGTTAGGTTAGGTTAGGTTAGGTTAGGTTAGGTTAGGTTAGGTTAGGTTAGGTTAGGTTAGGTTAGGTTAGGTTAGGTTAGGTTAGGTTAGGTTAGGTTAGGTTAGGTTAGGTTAGGTTAGGTTAGGTTAGGTTAGGTTAGGTTAGGTTAGGTTAGGTTAGGTTAGGTTAGGTTAGGTTAGGTTAGGTTAGGTTAGGTTAGGTTAGGTTAGGTTAGGTTAGGTTAGGTTAGGTTAGGTTAGGTTAGGTTAGGTTAGGTTAGGTTAGGTTAGGTTAGGTTAGGTTAGGTTAGGTTAGGTTAGGTTAGGTTAGGTTAGGTTAGGTTAGGTTAGGTTAGGTTAGGTTAGGTTAGGTTAGGTTAGGTTAGGTTAGGTTAGGTTAGGTTAGGTTAGGTTAGGTTAGGTTAGGTTAGGTTAGGTTAGGTTAGGTTAGGTTAGGTTAGGTTAGGTTAGGTTAGGTTAGGTTAGGTTAGGTTAGGTTAGGTTAGGTTAGGTTAGGTTAGGTTAGGTTAGGTTAGGTTAGGTTAGGTTAGGTTAGGTTAGGTTAGGTTAGGTTAGGTTAGGTTAGGTTAGGTTAGGTTAGGTTAGGTTAGGTTAGGTTAGGTTAGGTTAGGTTAGGTTAGGTTAGGTTAGGTTAGGTTAGGTTAGGTTAGGTTAGGTTAGGTTAGGTTAGGTTAGGTTAGGTTAGGTTAGGTTAGGTTAGGTTAGGTTAGGTTAGGTTAGGTTAGGTTAGGTTAGGTTAGGTTAGGTTAGGTTAGGTTAGGTTAGGTTAGGTTAGGTTAGGTTAGGTTAGGTTAGGTTAGGTTAGGTTAGGTTAGGTTAGGTTAGGTTAGGTTAGGTTAGGTTAGGTTAGGTTAGGTTAGGTTAGGTTAGGTTAGGTTAGGTTAGGTTAGGTTAGGTTAGGTTAGGTTAGGTTAGGTTAGGTTAGGTTAGGTTAGGTTAGGTTAGGTTAGGTTAGGTTAGGTTAGGTTAGGTTAGGTTAGGTTAGGTTAGGTTAGGTTAGGTTAGGTTAGGTTAGGTTAGGTTAGGTTAGGTTAGGTTAGGTTAGGTTAGGTTAGGTTAGGTTAGGTTAGGTTAGGTTAGGTTAGGTTAGGTTAGGTTAGGTTAGGTTAGGTTAGGTTAGGTTAGGTTAGGTTAGGTTAGGTTAGGTTAGGTTAGGTTAGGTTAGGTTAGGTTAGGTTAGGTTAGGTTAGGTTAGGTTAGGTTAGGTTAGGTTAGGTTAGGTTAGGTTAGGTTAGGTTAGGTTAGGTTAGGTTAGGTTAGGTTAGGTTAGGTTAGGTTAGGTTAGGTTAGGTTAGGTTAGGTTAGGTTAGGTTAGGTTAGGTTAGGTTAGGTTAGGTTAGGTTAGGTTAGGTTAGGTTAGGTTAGGTTAGGTTAGGTTAGGTTAGGTTAGGTTAGGTTAGGTTAGGTTAGGTTAGGTTAGGTTAGGTTAGGTTAGGTTAGGTTAGGTTAGGTTAGGTTAGGTTAGGTTAGGTTAGGTTAGGTTAGGTTAGGTTAGGTTAGGTTAGGTTAGGTTAGGTTAGGTTAGGTTAGGTTAGGTTAGGTTAGGTTAGGTTAGGTTAGGTTAGGTTAGGTTAGGTTAGGTTAGGTTAGGTTAGGTTAGGTTAGGTTAGGTTAGGTTAGGTTAGGTTAGGTTAGGTTAGGTTAGGTTAGGTTAGGTTAGGTTAGGTTAGGTTAGGTTAGGTTAGGTTAGGTTAGGTTAGGTTAGGTTAGGTTAGGTTAGGTTAGGTTAGGTTAGGTTAGGTTAGGTTAGGTTAGGTTAGGTTAGGTTAGGTTAGGTTAGGTTAGGTTAGGTTAGGTTAGGTTAGGTTAGGTTAGGTTAGGTTAGGTTAGGTTAGGTTAGGTTAGGTTAGGTTAGGTTAGGTTAGGTTAGGTTAGGTTAGGTTAGGTTAGGTTAGGTTAGGTTAGGTTAGGTTAGGTTAGGTTAGGTTAGGTTAGGTTAGGTTAGGTTAGGTTAGGTTAGGTTAGGTTAGGTTAGGTTAGGTTAGGTTAGGTTAGGTTAGGTTAGGTTAGGTTAGGTTAGGTTAGGTTAGGTTAGGTTAGGTTAGGTTAGGTTAGGTTAGGTTAGGTTAGGTTAGGTTAGGTTAGGTTAGGTTAGGTTAGGTTAGGTTAGGTTAGGTTAGGTTAGGTTAGGTTAGGTTAGGTTAGGTTAGGTTAGGTTAGGTTAGGTTAGGTTAGGTTAGGTTAGGTTAGGTTAGGTTAGGTTAGGTTAGGTTAGGTTAGGTTAGGTTAGGTTAGGTTAGGTTAGGTTAGGTTAGGTTAGGTTAGGTTAGGTTAGGTTAGGTTAGGTTAGGTTAGGTTAGGTTAGGTTAGGTTAGGTTAGGTTAGGTTAGGTTAGGTTAGGTTAGGTTAGGTTAGGTTAGGTTAGGTTAGGTTAGGTTAGGTTAGGTTAGGTTAGGTTAGGTTAGGTTAGGTTAGGTTAGGTTAGGTTAGGTTAGGTTAGGTTAGGTTAGGTTAGGTTAGGTTAGGTTAGGTTAGGTTAGGTTAGGTTAGGTTAGGTTAGGTTAGGTTAGGTTAGGTTAGGTTAGGTTAGGTTAGGTTAGGTTAGGTTAGGTTAGGTTAGGTTAGGTTAGGTTAGGTTAGGTTAGGTTAGGTTAGGTTAGGTTAGGTTAGGTTAGGTTAGGTTAGGTTAGGTTAGGTTAGGTTAGGTTAGGTTAGGTTAGGTTAGGTTAGGTTAGGTTAGGTTAGGTTAGGTTAGGTTAGGTTAGGTTAGGTTAGGTTAGGTTAGGTTAGGTTAGGTTAGGTTAGGTTAGGTTAGGTTAGGTTAGGTTAGGTTAGGTTAGGTTAGGTTAGGTTAGGTTAGGTTAGGTTAGGTTAGGTTAGGTTAGGTTAGGTTAGGTTAGGTTAGGTTAGGTTAGGTTAGGTTAGGTTAGGTTAGGTTAGGTTAGGTTAGGTTAGGTTAGGTTAGGTTAGGTTAGGTTAGGTTAGGTTAGGTTAGGTTAGGTTAGGTTAGGTTAGGTTAGGTTAGGTTAGGTTAGGTTAGGTTAGGTTAGGTTAGGTTAGGTTAGGTTAGGTTAGGTTAGGTTAGGTTAGGTTAGGTTAGGTTAGGTTAGGTTAGGTTAGGTTAGGTTAGGTTAGGTTAGGTTAGGTTAGGTTAGGTTAGGTTAGGTTAGGTTAGGTTAGGTTAGGTTAGGTTAGGTTAGGTTAGGTTAGGTTAGGTTAGGTTAGGTTAGGTTAGGTTAGGTTAGGTTAGGTTAGGTTAGGTTAGGTTAGGTTAGGTTAGGTTAGGTTAGGTTAGGTTAGGTTAGGTTAGGTTAGGTTAGGTTAGGTTAGGTTAGGTTAGGTTAGGTTAGGTTAGGTTAGGTTAGGTTAGGTTAGGTTAGGTTAGGTTAGGTTAGGTTAGGTTAGGTTAGGTTAGGTTAGGTTAGGTTAGGTTAGGTTAGGTTAGGTTAGGTTAGGTTAGGTTAGGTTAGGTTAGGTTAGGTTAGGTTAGGTTAGGTTAGGTTAGGTTAGGTTAGGTTAGGTTAGGTTAGGTTAGGTTAGGTTAGGTTAGGTTAGGTTAGGTTAGGTTAGGTTAGGTTAGGTTAGGTTAGGTTAGGTTAGGTTAGGTTAGGTTAGGTTAGGTTAGGTTAGGTTAGGTTAGGTTAGGTTAGGTTAGGTTAGGTTAGGTTAGGTTAGGTTAGGTTAGGTTAGGTTAGGTTAGGTTAGGTTAGGTTAGGTTAGGTTAGGTTAGGTTAGGTTAGGTTAGGTTAGGTTAGGTTAGGTTAGGTTAGGTTAGGTTAGGTTAGGTTAGGTTAGGTTAGGTTAGGTTAGGTTAGGTTAGGTTAGGTTAGGTTAGGTTAGGTTAGGTTAGGTTAGGTTAGGTTAGGTTAGGTTAGGTTAGGTTAGGTTAGGTTAGGTTAGGTTAGGTTAGGTTAGGTTAGGTTAGGTTAGGTTAGGTTAGGTTAGGTTAGGTTAGGTTAGGTTAGGTTAGGTTAGGTTAGGTTAGGTTAGGTTAGGTTAGGTTAGGTTAGGTTAGGTTAGGTTAGGTTAGGTTAGGTTAGGTTAGGTTAGGTTAGGTTAGGTTAGGTTAGGTTAGGTTAGGTTAGGTTAGGTTAGGTTAGGTTAGGTTAGGTTAGGTTAGGTTAGGTTAGGTTAGGTTAGGTTAGGTTAGGTTAGGTTAGGTTAGGTTAGGTTAGGTTAGGTTAGGTTAGGTTAGGTTAGGTTAGGTTAGGTTAGGTTAGGTTAGGTTAGGTTAGGTTAGGTTAGGTTAGGTTAGGTTAGGTTAGGTTAGGTTAGGTTAGGTTAGGTTAGGTTAGGTTAGGTTAGGTTAGGTTAGGTTAGGTTAGGTTAGGTTAGGTTAGGTTAGGTTAGGTTAGGTTAGGTTAGGTTAGGTTAGGTTAGGTTAGGTTAGGTTAGGTTAGGTTAGGTTAGGTTAGGTTAGGTTAGGTTAGGTTAGGTTAGGTTAGGTTAGGTTAGGTTAGGTTAGGTTAGGTTAGGTTAGGTTAGGTTAGGTTAGGTTAGGTTAGGTTAGGTTAGGTTAGGTTAGGTTAGGTTAGGTTAGGTTAGGTTAGGTTAGGTTAGGTTAGGTTAGGTTAGGTTAGGTTAGGTTAGGTTAGGTTAGGTTAGGTTAGGTTAGGTTAGGTTAGGTTAGGTTAGGTTAGGTTAGGTTAGGTTAGGTTAGGTTAGGTTAGGTTAGGTTAGGTTAGGTTAGGTTAGGTTAGGTTAGGTTAGGTTAGGTTAGGTTAGGTTAGGTTAGGTTAGGTTAGGTTAGGTTAGGTTAGGTTAGGTTAGGTTAGGTTAGGTTAGGTTAGGTTAGGTTAGGTTAGGTTAGGTTAGGTTAGGTTAGGTTAGGTTAGGTTAGGTTAGGTTAGGTTAGGTTAGGTTAGGTTAGGTTAGGTTAGGTTAGGTTAGGTTAGGTTAGGTTAGGTTAGGTTAGGTTAGGTTAGGTTAGGTTAGGTTAGGTTAGGTTAGGTTAGGTTAGGTTAGGTTAGGTTAGGTTAGGTTAGGTTAGGTTAGGTTAGGTTAGGTTAGGTTAGGTTAGGTTAGGTTAGGTTAGGTTAGGTTAGGTTAGGTTAGGTTAGGTTAGGTTAGGTTAGGTTAGGTTAGGTTAGGTTAGGTTAGGTTAGGTTAGGTTAGGTTAGGTTAGGTTAGGTTAGGTTAGGTTAGGTTAGGTTAGGTTAGGTTAGGTTAGGTTAGGTTAGGTTAGGTTAGGTTAGGTTAGGTTAGGTTAGGTTAGGTTAGGTTAGGTTAGGTTAGGTTAGGTTAGGTTAGGTTAGGTTAGGTTAGGTTAGGTTAGGTTAGGTTAGGTTAGGTTAGGTTAGGTTAGGTTAGGTTAGGTTAGGTTAGGTTAGGTTAGGTTAGGTTAGGTTAGGTTAGGTTAGGTTAGGTTAGGTTAGGTTAGGTTAGGTTAGGTTAGGTTAGGTTAGGTTAGGTTAGGTTAGGTTAGGTTAGGTTAGGTTAGGTTAGGTTAGGTTAGGTTAGGTTAGGTTAGGTTAGGTTAGGTTAGGTTAGGTTAGGTTAGGTTAGGTTAGGTTAGGTTAGGTTAGGTTAGGTTAGGTTAGGTTAGGTTAGGTTAGGTTAGGTTAGGTTAGGTTAGGTTAGGTTAGGTTAGGTTAGGTTAGGTTAGGTTAGGTTAGGTTAGGTTAGGTTAGGTTAGGTTAGGTTAGGTTAGGTTAGGTTAGGTTAGGTTAGGTTAGGTTAGGTTAGGTTAGGTTAGGTTAGGTTAGGTTAGGTTAGGTTAGGTTAGGTTAGGTTAGGTTAGGTTAGGTTAGGTTAGGTTAGGTTAGGTTAGGTTAGGTTAGGTTAGGTTAGGTTAGGTTAGGTTAGGTTAGGTTAGGTTAGGTTAGGTTAGGTTAGGTTAGGTTAGGTTAGGTTAGGTTAGGTTAGGTTAGGTTAGGTTAGGTTAGGTTAGGTTAGGTTAGGTTAGGTTAGGTTAGGTTAGGTTAGGTTAGGTTAGGTTAGGTTAGGTTAGGTTAGGTTAGGTTAGGTTAGGTTAGGTTAGGTTAGGTTAGGTTAGGTTAGGTTAGGTTAGGTTAGGTTAGGTTAGGTTAGGTTAGGTTAGGTTAGGTTAGGTTAGGTTAGGTTAGGTTAGGTTAGGTTAGGTTAGGTTAGGTTAGGTTAGGTTAGGTTAGGTTAGGTTAGGTTAGGTTAGGTTAGGTTAGGTTAGGTTAGGTTAGGTTAGGTTAGGTTAGGTTAGGTTAGGTTAGGTTAGGTTAGGTTAGGTTAGGTTAGGTTAGGTTAGGTTAGGTTAGGTTAGGTTAGGTTAGGTTAGGTTAGGTTAGGTTAGGTTAGGTTAGGTTAGGTTAGGTTAGGTTAGGTTAGGTTAGGTTAGGTTAGGTTAGGTTAGGTTAGGTTAGGTTAGGTTAGGTTAGGTTAGGTTAGGTTAGGTTAGGTTA